>CAUYQU010022671.1:0-21166 GCA_963574635.1 Cheracebus regulus
GAGAGCGAAGGAGAAAGAAAGAAACAGCAAAAGAAAGAAAAGAATGAAAGAGAGACAGAAAGAGGAAGAGATTTTAGAAAAAGAGAGAAAAGGAGAAAGAAACAGCAAAAGAATGAAAAAAAAGTATGAAAGAGAGAAAGAAAGAGGAAGAGAAAGAGGGAGGGAGACTGGGATTCTTGTTTAGTTAAGTGTTCTGTATTAGATTTTGCAATATATATAATTCTATTGCTCACCAAGTGAGGAGCAAAAGCCCAACTATTCAAATGGTCATATATTTTTTCCTGGAAAATAATGTATTATTTTTTTAAAGTTCAGAGTGGAATAGCCAACTCTTAAAAGCCTTATTTTATTTTATTTTTTTTGAGACGGAGTCTTGCCCTGTTGCCAGGCTGGAGTGTAGTTGCGCAATCTTGGCTTACTTTAACCTTTGCCTCCTGGGTTCAAGAGATTCCCCTGCCTCAGCCTCACGAGTAGCGACTACAGGCACGCACCACCATGCCCAGCTAAATTTTGAATGGCTGAGTTGAGCAATGTTTTGAAATACATAAATAAATAATTGCTATATGTGATCAAAACAAGCTACAGCACAAGCCTATAGCTCAACAACAAGCCTAACTAACTAGAAGGCTGTAGTTAAGAGACCCAATTAACTACAGAGAGACGACAGCACAGACAGGTGTCTTCAGTGGTTATTTATAAATACTGTTTCTGAGAACCTAATTTCCAAGTTATGATTACTACTTACATACAAAGAAAAAATAGTCCTTAAAGACACTATGCAATACTACGAGGACAACTATAAAGGAGGAAAAATAACTATGTGGTACATTTCTTATACCATACTTTGCAAATTGGTAATCCAGGTTAGGATTCTGGCAGAAAATTGCGGCATACTGAATTCCATCCCCAGAATCAGAAACACAGAAGAAAACCAACATTAGTATTTTAACATTTTTTTTTAAAGCAACATCTCTAGAAACATCATTAACACACTAAAGATTAGCTGTTCTTAGGTTGGGTTCAAAACTTGAGTAACTGTAGGCAGCCAAGAGAAGCTGAGATACTGTAATCTTCTAAGCTTCAGATGGGAAAGTGAGGATATTGTAATCTTCTAGGCTTAAGATGGGAAGAACTTTAATTCCAGTTCTGGAGCCAGATTTCTTTATGACCTTGAGAAAACTTTGTGGTCAGTTTCCTGGTGTGCTCATGCTATTAAGGTTAGGGTATTTGTGATTAAGTTGAAACTGGTTCCTTTGCTTAGAAGATTAACCCTTGAAACCTAGAGCCAAAAATTTCAGTGTTGCTAAAAAAAAAAAAAAAAAAAAAATGTATATTAAATCTAGCCGGAGCTACTATGTAAACACACCTTTTGGAAAAAGTAATTTGGGTAGAGCACAGTGGCTCACACTTGTAATCCCAGCACTTTGGGAGGCTAAGGCAGGTAGATCACTTGAGCCCAGGAGTTTGAGACCAGTCTGGGCAACATAGTGAAACCCTGTCTTCTACAAACATACAAAAATGAGCAGAGTGTGGTGCATGTCTACAGTTTCAGCTACTGGGGTTGGGGGTGGGAGTGTGGGGTGATGACATGGGAGGACTGCTTGAGCCCATGAGGTCAAGGCTGAATAAGCCAGATGCCACTGCACTCCAGCTTGGGTGACAGAGCAAGACCCTATCTCAAAAACAACAACAACAAAAAACAAAAGAAACAAAAAAGTAATTTGGATGTGTAAAATACAACTTTACAATTCAGAATATACAAAACTCTGTGACTTGAAAACCTCCTTAAACTGTAAAACTCACTAATGAGATAAGCATTTCTGACAGTTGCATAGTGTTCAAGGTAGGTATGGTTGTTGTAAGCCCTTCATAAATATGTAACTTATTTCAAAGACTCACAAAGGTTTCCTGAAACTTTAAAATGATAACACTCATTAATGGTATGTCAATGTTTTTTCTTGAAATAGATCATGTTACTAGTATAAGCACAGCTAAGGAGAGAAATCTATCAGTCCTTGCTCTAAGCCTGAAAACTGATAAGTATGCAGAAAACCAGTTCTTCCTGTTTCTTCTACTAAACTTCTTTTAGATTACTCACCAAGCTGATATCAAAGAGATGTGTAGGCACTTGAAGAAATGTGTGTAGGCTTAAAAAGCCACTGGGAATACTGATATAACACTGATATAAAGCCATTTATATCAGTGTTATAAATGTGAACTTGGGTAAAAAGGGGCAAGAGGAAGCTCAGCTCTGTCAAACTTAATCACTGAACAAATTACTTAATCCTTCTAAAAGCATAAAATAATAAACATAATACTCATCTCATAGGATTATTTTGGAAAGAAAATGATTTGAAAGTTGGCATACAGTAGGCCTTACATAAATGTTAGCTATTCTTATTATTGCCCATTCCTATGCTCCTGTTTGGTTTTTCTCAAGAGGTAATTGTTTGACAGATGCTCCCACATTCTTTCTCAAACAGCCCTGTGAAGTGGAACAGCCCAGTGCTGTCATTGCCAGTTTATACTTGGGGAGATGGAAGCTTTAAGTAGAGGTTACCTACCTAAGGGTAGGAGTCTCTTGCCTTATGCACTCTAAGCATTGACTGCAATGCCATTATTTCAGATGCTATTTGTCCTGCTGGTGCACAAGCACTGTCTTTTGTTTGTGAGTTTAAAAACAAGTAAGTGTTACAACGTTCAAGCAGACAGCTCAAAAAGAGGATAAGAATATGGAGAGGAATGTATAATTGTTTCACTAGAATGGGTGAAACTCTTAGGTTAGCACAGTTGACTTTGTCCCAGAACCTGGAGAGAAGTCCAAGATTATATTCTGAAAAGAGTGACCACTGCTGGGTGCAGTGGCTTACGCCTATAATCCCAGCTACTCGGAAGGCTGAGGCATGAGAATTGCTTGAACTCAGGAGACAGAGGTTGCAGTGAGCTGAGATCAGAAGACTGTATCCCAGCCTGGGTGACAGAGTGAGACCCCATCTTAAAAAAAAAAAAAAAAACCAAAAGAGTGACCACTTACTTGTTCGAAATTTTTCCTTGAGGGCATCCAGATCCTCCTTGAGAGCAACCTGCATCCACACCAAGCCAACACAGGCCACAACACAGGCAGCGAGGATGACAAAACCACAGAGTGGGTAACAGACCTTGCAGCATCGTAAATAGTCTCCCCTGCTCAAAAGGACAAATTCAACCATGAGTACAAAAGTGATTATGAGTATGGCTTTATTAGAAATAGTACACATGTTTTGCCATGCAATTATCTCCTCTAAATGAATAACCAGTGAATTAACCAGGGGAGGCAGTGTAATGTACTTAAATGAATAAATAATATGACCTATGAAGGGTCCATCTACTGGGCACAAAGGTTTCAAAAGTCACATAAAACAGAGGGAGTTCCTGTGGGTAAAAGGAAGAACCTAAGGGCACTACAGCTGTCATCATCAGGAGGGAGGTTTTTGAATACAAGCTGAGGTCACAAAAGTGTACCAAAGTTTCTCTGCAATTTCATCACTGCACTATAATTTACCTATTGATTTCTCTCTCTCAAATACATACTCACTCACTCTGGGGAACTTTGTTTCAGTTTACTGAAACTTTATAAACCTTTAAGCAAGTTTTACTGTAAAAGAAATGAAAGAAACAGGATCTGTAGTTTTAAGTGGACACCTGGTGTATTCTAGCTTACTGGCTCAGAAGTAAGGAAACACAGAAGGGGCTAGATTTCACACAAAACATCAACCAACCTTCAAGGTGGAAACTAACTTAGCAGGGTAAGTACTCCGTGTACCTTCTGATGAAGGTAACACTTCATCATACCTTCATAACCCAAACACAGGATTGCCCTTAACAACCTAAGCTGACAAAGCTCATTAGAAGTCAAACTCTTCCTTTAATAAGACATTTTAAACCAACCAACCACTCAATGTCAGCACCCAACCTTCTGCCTAATCCTTGTTTCCACATCCTCACCAGAATCCTCTTTTCTTTTAGCGTGCTCCAAGAGGGTCCAAGGGTGTTTTTAAAGTTCCCTTTAGTCCTTTCCCACTCTGAGCCCCAATCCCAAAGTCCTCAAATCTTACTACCCGATTTGTCAGTGATATCTCCACCTATGAACGGCTAGGGAAAATGATGCCTCTTCTTTTGCCCCCCACCCACTCTCAAGGCTCATACTTCCTACAGTATATCCCTCACCATATTTCACCATCACCAATATTCAGACTCATCGAAAGTACAAAAACGAAATAATTTGCAATCTTAAAGTCCCTGTTTCTCCTTTGTTCTACATTGTTTTAAAAGGTAGCCCCGAAAGCTTCTCTGCTCCTCTGTCTCCATTCTTTGCTTCTTTAGGGCTCCCTGGGCTCTTGGCACATTCTCCAAGTCCACATTTCCACTTCAGATTTGGAGCTTTTCTTTCTACACCTGAAGACAGATCTCTAACTTATTTTTCATTCAGGATCTGAACTTACCTTCTCCCTAAAACCGTTTTTCCCTCTTTGACTTCCAAGGCCTGCACTCTTTCCGCCCCAACCCCCCCATCCAAAGGACTTCCTTTCTCCTTCCTGTCAATGTAATCCCTTGGTAGTGCAAAGAGATGCCTTCTCCCCATTCCACCTTTCACCACTACTCACTTGGCAAAGCGAGAGCGATTTCCAACCACACCAAATTCCTCTTCCTCCTCGGAGCTGGACTCAGAGTCTGAGTCAGGAGGCTCAGTGCGAAGCAGGCGGTGACTGCTTGGCCCTTTCTTGGGCTTCTTTCTCCGGCTGTCCCCAGCCAAACCAATCAATGCATTAAGCTCTTTGCGCTTTTTCATCTTCTTGTGTGGAGTGAGTGGAGCCCCGACTCCTGAGCTGCCAGGTTCGTACCCGACGCCCAGTTCTCTTCCTGCCTTGGAGCTGCCTTCCAGGGTTGGGGATCCTGGGCCAGAGCCCCCTGGTCACTCCCACCTAGGGGTGGGACTGACCAGATCCACCAGGGACTGGAGATTGGAGCCCAGAGGAAACTGGAACTCAGATGGGTGTGGGAAGTCACGTAGAAATGGCCAAGGAGCTGGCGACCACAAGGGATAACGCCTTCGGCGCAGAGTGTTAGTAAAGAGGGTGGAAAGGAACCTTTATTTCCCAAAGGATGAAAAAAGCCAAGTCAAAATTTAAGGATTCTCAGCGCTGATTAATTAGGCAATACTTCTAGGGTGCTCCAGAGGCTGGGGAACGGCACACAAAATAGGTGTTTTGAACCTCCGGGGCAGGATTTCCAACGGAGAGTGAAGAGAAACTTGTTCTTGAATGGGAAGAGCGGGGAGGCGCAGAGCAAGAACGTGGGAACGCGTCAGTTTCTTCCTGGCTGGAGAGGTGGTGGCAGGAGGGGGCTTCCTGCAGCTACAACCCCAACACTGCTTGGCCGCACAGAAAAGTCAGGAAGCCGGCTGGGGTGTGTGATGACACCGTTCTCCGGCCTCTGTCCTGAAAATGAAGGGGGCTTGAGGCCGTGGAAGATCCAGAGCCCGGCTAGAAGAGCTCGGCTTGAGAGAAGCCAGTCCCGCGCCTGCGGGACCCGCGCCCCGCTGTCTGGGCCTGGGGACGCGGTGCCGCGGGCGACGGCAAGCGCTCCCGCCCGGAGTTTGAGGTCTCCTGCAAGGGCAACTCTCAGCCACTCACACGCGCAGACACCACTCCAGCCGCGACTCCGGCCCCTGCTCCGGATCCGGCCGCGGCTGCTCCCGACAAGTCGTTTTTGGTGGCGGTGGCGGCGGCGGCGGTGGCCGCGGGCTCCAGACCCGGGCCATCGCTCCAGCCCCAGATCACTTCCCCTTTTGGCAGCGGCCGCCGGCGCCGCCTGCCAGTAAGCTGCGCCCCCATTGGTCACTCACTGGGGTGACGTCACGCCGGGGCGCCAGTAGGGGCGGAGCGGTTGGGCGTTAAAGGGACCTTTCCCTGGAGACGGCTGGGTCGCACCTGCGGGTTAGGGTGGCCCCACCCACCAGGGGGGCCACCGGGACCTGCTGCTCACCTGAGCCGGGTGGAGTCCAGCATCCAGCGGAACGCGGGCGGGGCAGGCAAAGGGCTCAGCTGCTAGACCTACTTCGAAAGTTCATCGGCAGCCCAGGCCCCCAGGTGTCAACTGGACTAACCAAGCCTGAGCTCCGCCTCTCTGACTCACACACGGGCTGTTTATTAAAAGTTTAGGCGTGCTTCACATTAATGAACACATTCATTCAATCAATAATTATTTATTGAGAGCTTACTTACTACGTGTCAGGAGCTGTTCTAGCGCGGGGGATACAGCCATGAACAAAATAACCAGGGTCCTTGTCTTCCTGTATAGCGTAGCCAGATTTAGCAAATAAAAATGTAGGACACCCAGTAAAGTTTGAATTTCAGATAAACAGCAAACAATTTTTTAGCATTAAGACATCCCATGCAACATCTGGGACATCCTCATACTAAAAAATTATTCGTTGTGTATGTGAAATTCAAATTTAACTGAGCATCCTGTATCTTATCTGCCAATCTATTCCTGCAGTTTATACTCCAGTGGGAGGAGAGCAACAGTAGGCAAACACATTACATGTCAGGAGGTGATAAGTGTTATGAGGATAATTGAAACATGGTCAGGCGATGGGGAGTGCCTCTGTGAAAAGGGAACATACAGTGAGATTATGAGAGGAGGGAAGGGAATGAGCTGTGCAGTGGCAGGAAGGAGTGACCAGGAAGACCTGGTGTGGCTGGACCAGAAAAGCAAGGAGCAGAGTGGTAGAAAATGAGGTCAGAGAAACATCAGAGGCCAGAGCTTTAGGGCCTTCCTTATGGATCACTGAAAGGACTTTGGGAAAGTACTGGGGGCTTTAAGCTGAGAGGCGGCATACTCTGACTTTTTCTTTTTTTAAAAAAAAAAAATCACTGGGCGGGGTGCAGTGGCTCACACCTGTAATACTAGCACTTTGGGGTGCCGAGGCAGATGGATCATGAGGTTAGGAGATCGAGACCATCCTGGCCAACATGGTGAAACCCCGTTTCTATTAAAAATACAAAAATTAGCTGTGCGTGGTGGTGTCACTTGTAATCCCAGCTACTTGGTAGGCTGAAGCAGGAGAAATTCTTGAACCTGGTAGGCGGTACTCCAGCCACTGCATTCCAGCCTGGGTGACCGAGCGAGACTGTCTCAAAAAAAAAAAAAATCACTTTGGCTACCTTGTAGAAAAAGGTGGGGGAGAATGAGGAACACAGGAGAGCAGTTTGTTACAGTCCAGCTAGAGATGATGCTGATAGGTTAGAGAGGCAGTAGAGGAAATGGAGAGCATTCTGGATGCTTCCTGAAAATAGAGCTGACAATTTTTGCTGATAGATTAGATGAAAGGTTTGAAGAGACGAGACATCATGGATAACTCCAGGGTTTGGAGGTGGAAAAACTGGAAGCAGAGAATTGCTATCTATTGAGATGGGAAAGAGCAGTTTGGGACAAGCTTGAGAAGCCAATTCAATGTTATGTATAAAATTTTTCTTTTTGGTGCTGCAAAGAAAAATTAGTACTGGGACAAAGGATCTCTTAGTGAAGCAATTTTTTTTTTTACTTTCTGCAGAAAGGGTACTCCTATTAGCAATCTTGTCAGAAAAGTACAATCAACAAAGGAAAGCAGACATATTTATTTATTATGGATTTGGGTTTGTTCTTACTGCTGTGTCTGATCTCCATTGGCTGGAGCCAGACCTCACAATTTAAACTAAAATCCAATGGGCCAAAAACTTGAAACTTTTTAAAACAGGTAAAAGCAATGGAGAGCAAAAAAAGGAAGTCCAAATAAGGAACGGGCATAAGTTGTGAGCTGGAACATACCTGTAAGCACGTCCAGCACAGATATATTGGTTAAATCACAAGGACATAGAATGTGCTACGTGCCTGCTAGCATGTTGTAACAGCTACATAGGATAGGGCTTCTAGCAAAAAAAGCAAGAAGGCTTTTGAAGAAAGTGTTTAAAACAAACTATTATTTCTAACACATCAATTTTTCTTAAACAAGAAAGGAAACCTTGAAGAGGAACTTTTCTATTTCCCACAATTTTCCTCCTCTTTTACTTTATGGTTCCTCTTCAAACTTGTTTAACATATCTTGACTCAACTGTTCTGTATGACTTTCTACGAGAAGTAACTTTTCTGAATAAGTTTGGGGAGGGTTTGAGGATATTTTAGTAAGTTCTGTGTTTATTAGTCTTTGTACTAGCCCTTGGATTCATGGTATAATACAGCACCCAACAAGAAGTATACTTATTACAGTCGCTAAAGAAGTCAGAATTGAGGCTATAGTCTCTTTCCATTGCCCAAACCAACTTTAGAGCCAATTTGAAATAGGGTTGTTAATGCTGGAAGTTTTTGCTAACTCATTTGAAAAGGCAGTAAGCCCTTGGAGGGCTTTTGTTATGCCTCCACCAGGAGCAGTGTTGTTTGGGATAAAGCTGCAACACTGAGTTTTGACTATAACACAAACACCACCTTTTTCTGCTAATATCATATCTAAAGCTATCCTATTCTCCCAGGCCATTTGACTAGCGGATCTTAATTGTTCAGCTATTCCTTTAACAGCATCTTTGTGTCAGTAGATGATACAAATCGCTGCTGGCTGTAATAATTATAGTTTATCAAATCTACATTTTTATTAATTGTTACCCACCAAAACAACATTGACTCAAATCCTGCAGTATTTGATTCCTGGCTTTAAATTTTTCTGGTACTCTTCAAGGAACTCCAATGGCATCTAAATAGATATGGGAATCAAAAGACCCATAAGGGGCTTCTTCTTTTGAGGCTTCTCTTATTTACCTATGTTGTATTTTCTCTATTTCTGGTTGATGAGATGGCAGGGTAAAAGGGATAGCCAGTCGAACTAGAGCACAAGTACTGCTCCAATTGTTTGTCAGCGTGTCCAGTAAAGGTCCTCCACAATACTACCATACATCCGCTCAGGGATGAATAAGGGCAGACTGATGGGTCAGCTGTTAGAAGTGCCTGACTTCACTGCATCCTGTTTAGTTTCCAAGGAACACTAAGTTCTCCCCTTGTCATGAGAGACAGGAGGTGAACTTTGCTTTGGGAGATGGAGGCTGTATGGCCCTCGGGGGCTGACCCGCAGGATGCTGAACTTCAGAAAATAGAGAAAGAGCTTGGCACAATTCATTATCCCAGGTGGTGGAATCTTGAAAACGAGCTACCATGCACTCCATGTCTACTTGATTCGAGGACCATTCTAGTGGAAAGGGAACAATCTGGCCCTCTGGCCTACTGTGTGCACAAGTGTAACAGTTGCTTTTATTTAAAGTGCGGATGGAATGTTTAATCTATTCAAACCAGGTATTTGCATCTTGGTATCCTGTTTTAGTAGCTATGGTCTGTCTTAGGTCTTTTATTTCCACTATTCAAATAGAGGCTGTTTGGTATACCCATTGAGAGCTCTGTGGGCACAGGTTAGGGCCTGAAATATCAATTGGGAAGTCATCAGATATAAATGGAATTTAAAGCAAAGTGCTTTGAGCTACTTGGAAGAAAGTCACTTAAGGTAATTTTTATGCCCATATGCTTATTGTGGCAATTACATTGCCCTTGACTAAGAATACTCTGGCTAAGCCTGGGCCTGTATTTGATTTGTTTTTAAGTGTCTAGCCCAGAGGTATGCTCCTAAATAACAATGACCCAGTAAATATGTGATGACTACATACGTGGGCAGTGTTGCAGAGAGGTATGAGTGGAATTTTTGAATGGCAATCAAGAAACCTGGGACTCATTCATGCCTCTACTCCTTCCTGGGTCCATCAGCATGGAAGCTATTTAGTTTCTCTGAGCTTCAGGTTTCTTCTCTGTAAGATGGGGATAAACACCTACTTCACAGGACAAAGAGATGATTGCTAAAGTGTTTTTGAAGCCCCAAGTCATGGCGTAATTGTTTTGTTTTTATTGTCCCCTTTTGTTTCTAGAGCTGCATTGCCCAGTACAATAACCACTAGCCACATGTGGCAATTTAAATCTACATTTAACATAATTAAAACAAAATAAAAATTTTAAATTAGTTCCTCAGTATCATTGTCTACTGTGTCTAGTGGCCATATGCGACTAATGGCTATCCGGCAGCATGGAATAGTACAATTCCACCCCACAGAAAGTTTTATTGGAGAGTTCTTCACTAGTGCTTCCCTGAAGGAATGGGGATGGACAGGTGAGGCCTGACTTCAGGAACCATTTCACAAACACATCCTGTGGTCACCAGAAGCCCCAGGCAGGAGAGGTGACTGGCCTGAGGGTGGGGTGGCCCTCCTGTGTTGTAGATAATACATTCTTTCCCAGGGAACGAGGGACTGAGGAACCCAGGAGAGTGGAGCAGGGCTAAGGACACACCACCCCAGCTGCAAGGACTTCTGGTCAGCCATACCCTGTGCTTTCTGCAGGTGGAAGTCTCTCCCAGCACTGGCCAGTGGGCTGGTCATGGGTGGGGCGGCTGCAAGAGTAGAACTGACAAACAAGGGGCTGCTGCTGCTGGACCTGCCTCTCGGCCCTTCTGTCTGCCTGTTTGCTTATCATCTGTAGATAACCCCCTTCATGTGTTGGAGAAACATCACACAGGATGCAGTCACCATTGAAAGTTACTCGCCAGGTGTGTCTCTTCCCTCAGGAGCTCTTGGATACCTCTCTGGCCTCCTTCTTCAGACCCAGGATCCTCAAGGCCAGGGATTAAGCCACCCCACTCGGAGCAGGGACTCTTGCTGCCCTGCCACACCAGGACTCACAAGGTTGTGATCTATTGTCTCCGTTGGGAATGTTCATATTATGATCCTGGGGAGTCCTGTTAACCTATTCAAAACTTGCCTGAAATGCAATGTGAACTTGGGGAGGTCACTTTAGAGTTCTGGTGCTTCAGAGTTTCTGTCTGTGATATGGGGATGATAATATTCCTAGCCCAGCCTTCTGCTTTGTGTTGTTTGGGGCAGGGAGTAGCATGGATGTGCTTTACATGCTGTGAAGTGTCATGCAGAGTGGGTACTTGTCTGCTGGCAGCTCTATGAGGAAGGTAGGCAAAAATGATTTCCCTGTGTTCAAATCACAGCCCATGTAACTGGCAAAGCCAAATCTTGAGACCCTGTGCTACTTTGGAAGACTCCACAGAGTGCTTTCACTTGGGTAAGCTGAGGCACAGAGTAGGGGCAAACTTGCCCAGGGTCATGGTCTGAAATTGGATCCAGCTCTCCTAATTCCTAGGATGAAAGCTCTTTAAGATCTTGGAGTCCTCTCCTACCTGGGATCTAAGTCTGTGTCTGAACATTGCCACTTGGCAGCTGTGTGATCCTGGACAAATTACTGAGCCTCTCTGAGCCTCAGTGTCTACTGTGATTGCCACCTCAGTGAAATGGTGGCAGTCATAGTACCCAGGACTGGCTACATAATTTATGAGGACCAGTGCAAATGAAAATGCAGGGTTCCTTTTCTCTCTCTGCTGTCTCTCTCAACCTGTCATGCTGTTGTATTCCCTTAGGCCTGGTGATACGAGGTGAGTGTAGTCTCACATGAGACAGGTAGGAGGCCTGCTTCATGACTTGGCATGCAAACTCTCTCTTCCTCTCCCCCTGTCGGCACCCAGGACCCTGCGTGGGATGGAGTTGTGGTGGTGGTAGGGGTGTGGGGTGTGTGTGGGGAACAGAGCTGAGAACCCATGTCAGGGAGGAGAAGGTGGGGAGGTGAAGGGAGGCAGGACCACGTATGAGCCAAGGCTCTGAATACCCAGAGAGTGCTCCACTGCTCCACCCAATTTTACTTATAAGACGCAAATTAAAAGATGTAATGATGAAGAATTTCAAGGTGGTGATCACAGAGCATTAAACCCCAAGTACAGGACACCCTTCTGAGTGGGGGACCCTGTGCAGCTGCTCTGGTCATGTACCCATGAAAGTAACCCTAGAGTACTTAACTCACAGAGTATCTGTGCAGAAGTGATTAAAAATTACTAAATGGGATTTATTATAGATTTATTCAATGTGATCTTTCAGATAACCCAGTTGTGGGAAAACATCTTCATTTACTTAAAGCACTGCTTCCACTTGGTCACAAGGGCCCTTTTTGACATGATCTTTTTTGATACTTTGCTATGGCTGAGGTTCGGGGGAAGGAACAGAAATGAACATTTAAAAATATTTAGGTATCATGCATTTTTGTGTTACTCTTCAATGCAATAAGTCACTCCTCGCTAGGCAGGTATCTTATTCTTCCCCTAACCAAGAAGGAAACTGTTGCTCAGAGATTGAAAGAGGCTTGCCCAGGGACCCACAGTATGTCAGTGGCAGATACTGGGGCTTGAATCTGGAGCTCTCTGCCTCTGAAGCCTGAGTTCTGCACCCAGTGCCCAGGCCCACCTTTGTCAGCAGCTCTTCTGAAAGGGACCACCAGCCGAAGCCTCTCAACTCTCCTGGAATGGCCTCATCTACTTCTCCCAGCCCCTTCCCATTCTTTCTGCTGCTGTGCCAGCAGCTGCATCCTGTGCTCTGATGAGGGGCCTAAGGACAATAGGAAAGGGAAGGATTGGGTGGTAGGAAAGGGGCCAAGCACGGAGCTCAACAATGGCTTCTCTGCCGGTGGGTCCCAAACAGCCGGAAGCAGCAATAGGTTCACGGCATTATTGTGGGCAGAGGTGAGGGCTGTTCCTGCTGAGATTTTCTTTCTATTCCAGGCACATCCTCCTCTGAATTGCCACAAGCTTTTGTGTCTCTGCCAAGTAGTGGCCTCAGTTTCCCCATCTATGTGTCTTTAGCATCCAAAACAGGGCCCAGTGCTGGGGGAGGGAATGGGAATCTTCCAGAGCTCTTTGCTGAATTAAAAGAGTAAATGAGACGCTAACAACTCTAAAGAGTTCCCAGGCATTGCCCTTCATCTTGATGATCCTATTTATCCATCCATCCATCCAACCTGCCCTGGTGAGCCTCTACTGTGTGTGAGGTCCTGGAGAACACAAGTAATACTCGGGCTCTGCCCTGCAAGAGTTCCCAGGAAGCAGGCAATGCTGTCTTCCTGCACCCCCCATGCTCCCCACCCTGTAAATGTCATAGAAAGGTTTATAGTGGGAGCAGGGGCAGGGGCAGGGGAGGAATAGCAAGCTGGGAGTGACTACCTTTATTTTAGGATGATAATAATAATCCTGGGAGGAAAGAATCTGTACTGTGACCTCCCCCTCTCCTGCCCCTGCCTCCACTCCTACCCCTTCCCCTGGGGCTTGAGCTGGAGTGAAGGCTGCAGCTGGCCATGGAGGGAGCCCAAGGCCAGCACCCCTGGGTTTGAATCTGAGCCTCTTCACTCACTAGCTGCGTGATCTTAGGCCAGTTTCTTTTCCTCTCTGAGTCTCTTCCTCATCTGTAAATTGGACCAAACAGTGCTGGCTGCCTGGCAGTTCTTGTGGTAAGAATTAAATTTAAATGGTGGGCATTTAAATGGTGAGTTCTCTTCTGAGGGAATAACACTGGCTCTGTGTTTCTAAGTCTAACTGGAGCTCCAGCTCCATTTGCTACCAGCCCATCTCTACCTAAGACTGGCACAAGGGAGACGAAAAGAGAGGCACAGCTTTGTGCTGCTCTCTGCTGGTTTATTGGACACTGTGCTTCTTAGATGGGGACAATTTCCACACACAAGTCACCTACATTAACCCCTGTGTTGGGTGGTGGGGACATACAGGTAAGGTCCATTTCTGCTGTGTGTGTGTGTGTGTGTGTGAGAGAGAGAGAGAGAGAGAGAGAGAGAGAGAGAGAGAGGGACAAAGTGTGATCAACAATATGATACAAGATGCAGAAAAGATAGGAATAACATGAGGGAAAGTTTTCAAAATGTAATCATATCATATCATTCATTCATTCATTCATCCATCCATCCTATGTTTATTGTATTCCAAGACCTAACCTTTGTGCTGGAGCTATAACATGGAACAAAATGTATAAAAATTCCTAACTGCATGGACTCTACCTTCTAATGGAGAGAAACAATTAGTAAGTAAGGCAGATAGGTAAATAGATAAGTGTTGGATGATGAGTACTATGGAGAAAAATGAAGCAGGAACGGAGGACAGGGAGCATTGTTGGGATGATTGCAACTCTTGTGTAACATTTGAGTAAAAACCCAAAGGAGAGAAACTTTATCTTCTGAACATGACGGAGCAACTGGCACTGGACTTTCTATCCTGCATAAATAAACTAGACAACTGGGAAAGTGTATGAAACAACTATTTAGACATCAGACAGCAGTTAGCATGGAACTGTGATCCCTGAGAGAAGGAAACAAGCAAAGTGGGCTTGATGATCACCCTAGCTTTCTGTCTGAAGGCACTTTTGGACAGAGCAGGAAGGAGAAATCCAAGTAGATCATAGGGGTCTTTTTGTGTTGAAGATAGAGATCTTTACATTAAGAGAGTCTGCTGCACTATAATTTGCAGGAAAGAGTACCAGAGAGGAAGAAGTTACTCAGAAAAAAAGCTCTGGAAATGTGTATAGGGGTCTCTTTTGAGTCGTTGTCTAAATACTGAGTTGTGCATGCATATGGTAAAACTCCATGAGTGTGGGCAAATAAAAACTACTGGGGAGCTATAAGCTGAACAATTTTCAGAGTTCAGGCAGAGCTGAGAGACATTGTCACAACAGTTGGAGAGCAAAGAGAGCTTATTGAACACCCAGAACTTTCAGTAGAGGCCTCCAAGGATCTTGGTAGTAGGGCTAAACTAGCCCTAAAGTCTACTCTAGCACCATCCTAATAAACACAAGCCCTACAAGGAACAAGCTGATGAGCAAGTAAGTTAATGCCTACCAAAACAAAACAAAATTCAACATTATTGAAAGAAAGGAAACAAAAATTCAGACCCTCTACAATAGAATATTCACAATGTCCAACATGAATAAAATTAGATAGATAAAGAAGCGGGAAAATATGACCTATAAACAGGAGAAAAAACACTCTATAGAATAGACTCAGAAATGATAGGAATGGTGGAATTAGCAGACACAGATTTTGAAGCAACTGTTCTAAATATACATTAAAATATTTAAACAAAAACATGAACATAATGAAGAAAGAAGTAAAAGTTATCAAATGGAACTTCTAGAGTTTAAAAGTATAATATCTGAACTAAAAATGCACCACATAGCTTAACAGTAGATTATATAGTATATATAGCATATACAGTGTTTATAGCAGTTATATACTAAAGAAGAAAAGATCAATGAACTCAGAGACATAGCAATAGAAAATATCCAAACTATAGCACAGAAAGAAAAAAGACTTTAAAAAAAGAGCCTTAGTACTTGTAGAACATTATCAAATGGTCTAATTTATGTGTAACTGAGTCTTAGAAAGGCTAGGGGCAGAAAAATATTTAAAGAAGTAATAGTCCAAAGTTTCCAAACTTGAAGACCAAAAACAATAGTCTCAGGAAGCTTAACAAATCTTAAACAGGATAGACACATAGAAAACCATACCAAGGTACATTGTAATCAATTTACAAAAATACAAATCATAAAAATAAGACGTTAAAAGGAGACAGAAAAGAAGACATATATTATATACAAAGGAATAAAGTAATGATAAACACTGATTTATCATTAACCAAAAGACAATGGGATAACAACTTCAAGGAGCTGAAAGAAAAAAAAAAGAAGTCAAACTAGAATTCTACGTCCAGTGACAATACTCTTCAAAATGAAGGTTAAAATAAAGACATTTTCAGATAAACAAGAGCTGAGAGCATTTATGCCACCTGTTCTGCACTATAATAAATATTAAAGGAAATTCTTCAAGTGATAGTAAAATCAGACCAGCTGAAAATTTTGATTTATACAAAGGAATGAAGAGCACTGGGAATATTAAATCCAGAGCCATTTTTCTTAGTTAAAAAATTTTTAAATGGATTACTTGGAGCTAGAGTAAGAAGGTGTTATGGTGTTTATAACATGCAGAAGTAAAACAACAAAGGATGGTATGAAAATATGAAAACATATTGTTGTGTTTCTTCAATATGCATGAAGTAGTAGAATATTGTTTGAAGGTAGGTTTCAATAAGTTACAGCTGTATATGGCAAATCCTAGAAAAACTGCCAAAACCAAAAAATTAATGACTAATGAGCTAATGGAGGAAATAAAATGAAATAGTAAGAAATATTCGATCCAAAGGATGTCAGGAAAAGAGAACAAAAGACATACCAAAATTTGAAAATAGTGACTAAAATTACTTAGGAGAAAATTTTGTAGTTCTAAATGCTTATATCAGATAAGAGGAAAGGTTGAAAGTCAATTATCTAAATTTCTGCCTTAATACACTAGAAAAAAGGAGCAAATTAAACTTAAAATAAATGGAAGGAAATAATAAAGATATGAGTGGAAATTGAATAAATAGTCAACAAACACTAGAAGCAAATTGAATCGAAGGCTGGTTCTCTGAAAATATCAATAAAATTAGTATGCCTCTAGCTAGACTAATAAACAAAAAAGAGAGAAGTCACAAATGACCAGTATGAGGAATGAAAGAGGGAACATCACTACATATCTTTCAGACATAAAAAGGTAAGAGAATATTTGAAAAAACTATCTGCTAATAAGTTTGACAACTTAGATGAAATGGACACATTTCTTGAGAACCACAAACTGCCAAAGCATACTCAAGAAAAATAATAGACAATTTGAATAGTCCTATGTTTATTAAATAAATTAAATTTGTAATTAAAATATTTCCCCCCACCAAAAAGAAATAATAAGGGAAGAGAAAAGCCAGACCTAATAGCTTCACTGGTGAATCCTATTAAACATATGAGAAAGAAATAATGTTAATCTAACACAAAGTCATTGAAAAAAATGGGATGAGGGAAATTTTCCAGCTAATTTTTATATTGTCTTGACATTAAAACTAGCCAAAAACATTACAAGGAAAGAAAAGTACAGATTATGTTCTCTCACAAAAAAGATGCAAAAATATTTAACAAATATTACCAAATTGAAACTTGCAACATATAAAAAAGATATATTATGACCAAGTGGTGTTCATCTTAGAAGTGCATCTGAAACAATGTAACATTGGAAAAATCAATTTAATTCATGATATTATAGAATAAAAGAGGAAAACAATATGAGTATCACAATATATGCAAAAAAGACATGTAACAACATTCATCATCTAGTCATCACAAAACCCTAAGCAAATTAAGAATAGAAGGAAATTTTTTCAATGTGATAAAAAGCGTTTTAAAAAGGCTACAGCTTTTTATACTTCATGCTGAAAGAGAGAATACTTTTTCTATTGGGGTGGAAACAAGGCAAGTGTGTCTGTTCTCACCACTTTTATTCAACGTTGTACTGAGGCCTAGTCAGTGCCATAAAAACACATCACTAGATATGGGACGTAAAACTGTCTTTATTTATTGATGATATAATCACATAAATGAAAACTTTTAATAAATTTACCAAAATGCTATTTGAGCTAATATTAATTTCTTAAAGTCACAGGATAAAAGGTCAATATACAAAAAATAATTGTATTTGTATATACTAGGACTAGGAAAAAACAAAAACAATATATTTGAATGACACAAATTATTGTAATAAATATGAAAATTTATGGATGCTTCACAAATTACGTATAAACTTTTTATAAATAAAAAGTTAAGTCATAAATATTCTTACAATTTTTAAAAGTGGCTTAAAAAGCCCATCCAAAATAGTTTTATAAAAGTAGACTATCTCTGAAAAGACACTCAATAAATATTAATTAGGTAATTAGTTTCCTGGGACTGTTATAACAGGTTACCACAAATCTGCTGGCTTCAAATAACAAAAATGTGTTCTCTTGCAGTTATGGAAGGCAGAGTTCTGGAATCAAGTGTTGCAGGGTGGTGACCTCTCCAAAGGCTCTAGGGGAGGAACATTCCTTGCTTCTTCCAGCTCCTGGGGGCTCCTGATTCTGTGGCTTATGTCAGCACAGCTCCAATCGGCGCTTCCATCTTTATGTAGGTGTCTCTGTGTCTCAAGTATCTCTCGGCTTTCTCTTCAGATATCAGTCATTGGATTTAGGAACTACCCTAAACCCAGGATAATCTCCTCATGTGATCCTTAGGTCAATTACATCTGCAAAGATCTCATTTCCAAATAAGGTCACATTCACAGGTTCCAAGAGTTAGTCTTGGACTGACCTTTTTGGGGGACACCATTCAACCCACTACCATGGCTAACAGTGGTTTCCCCTGGGAAGGTGGAGGTTTAGGAGTGGGAGGAAAATGAACTTTTCACTGTATATTCTTTTGAACTATTCCAATTTTTAAAAACATTTTCATGTAAATTTTAAAAAATCGAACATCCACACACAAAAATACCCCCTCCCTTGTGAAAAAGAGTATGCCCATTTAAAATGCTGAAATGTACACTCACACCAATGGTGGCTGCACACTCCAGGTTTCTGAGTTTGGAGAAGGTGGCTAGGAAGCGTAATAGTGAGTTCTGCCTGTGCATTCAGGCTCTGAGGGGAAGGCAAGGGCTAGAAGAGCATTTTGAGGGAGAGTAAAAGTGGCATTTTTGAGGGGGAAGCCCTGAGGGTGCTTGTGGGGTGAAGGGAAAGAATGACACAGGAAGAGGGGTTTGGAGATAGGAGGAGAGGAGACAGCAGAGGTAGCTGATCCCCGCGGAGGCCAGATTGGGGCAGGGGAGGGTCAGCTGAATGCAGGAGGATGGTCCCCTCTGCCCTGAAGGAGGAAGGCAGGAGGGGAAAAGGATGAGTATTGACCCAGAAAGCACTTGCAGGAGAGGGGAGGCCCCAGAGGAGGCATCTGACTTACCCTGAATGCTGGTACCTCTCAAGGGTTATTTGCTGGCCAGGGTGTAAGGGAAGGTGGGAGGAGGTGAAAGAACTCCTTTGGGCAACTTCTGGGAGGGGTAATGGGTGAGGGATGAAAGCCCTGCCAAGTGGCAGGAGACCCCGCTGGGGCTGCCCCTCAAAGAGTGCAGTGGAGGATGTGGAATGCGAAGTGACTGCCCTCTGGTTCCATCTGTCACAGAGCCCAGGGTGCTTCCTTCCTCCCCACCTCCCTCAGAACACACCCATTGTATGCTGGACAGCAGCCCCCTTCCCGGGCCTGGGGACATCCGTGTACCTCTGTGCACAGGCTTCACATCCTCTGGGTGCAAGGTAAGAACCCTTGGTAGGTGAGAAGCCAAGGTCCCAAAGGGGAGCAGCAGGCAAAGTTAACTCCCATCTAGTCTTACTCCAGAAGGCCTTTGATGAGGAAGTTGCCCAAAGCAGCAAATACAGCTCCAGTCACAGGCAACAGGAAGGACAGCCACCTCTGCCACCGCTGTCCACAAACCGTGAGCTCCTACTCTGTGCTGCGATGGTGGACTCAATGGGGACAGCTCTGACCTTACCTCATGGAGTCACTGTCAACCCCCTGGCTGCACAGTCTTTGTGCATAGCTCTCTGGAGTGAGGTCTTTGCAAACAAAGCGGAAAGGGCACCAACTTTGGACCCCAGCACCTAGATACAGAGCAGGTCATTTCACTCGAAATCTGCTGCGCATCTGCAAGGGGGAATCATAAGCCTCCTTTGTTTCTTCCCAGTATTGACAACCCTTCCAGAAAGAGTAAGCCTCATGTCATGCCACATATACAATCTGAGGCCAGGAGCTCTCTTTCCCCTTTTTATCCTCCTGCCTGGTACACAATAGGTGTTTACTGGATGCTTGTCTAGTTGAGTTCTTGAACATGGTGTGTAAAAGGAATCTTCGCAAATTGAATCTTCTGAAATACAGAGCTTGTGCCTGCCATGGAATTCTGAATGTACCTATATGAGGTCTTTGCAAACTTAAAACCTGAATCTTTGCGATATAAATCCCTTGAGATGCATGTACGCTGGACATCAAAAGAAAGCAGTATCTTTAAGGAACAGCTCGTTGGCAAGGTCAGTGCGCAGGGTGCATAAAGGGCAGAGGTCGGAGGGGATCCAGGCTAAGTTTAGAAGGCTGCCAGGCAGGTTAAGGCCGGTGGAAAGAATTCGGTAGGGAGTGAGGAGTCCACAGCAGGATTGATTCAGAAGGCTTACTGGTCAGCAGGTGACAAGAAGGACTCAGGAAACATTGAAAAGGTGGGCCCAGCAGAACTCCCACGCAGAGTGAGAGGCGGGAGAGGAGGTGCCTCCAGAGCGCCGGCCGCCTTCCACCCAGTTAGGATTCGGGAGTTTTTTTCTTCCCTATGAGCGTGATCTGACGCCGTTTGGGGAGGGCGAGGCCGAAACCTGATCCTCCAGTCCGGGGGTTCCGTTAATGTTTAATCAGATAGGATCGTCCGATGGGGCTCTGGTGGCGTGATCTCCGCGACCCACGCTTCAAGCACCCACACCCTAGGTTTCCGCAGAGGCGTCGAGGCGCGCAGGGTTGCAGGCGGGCGTCGCCGCTCAGTTCAGGGTCTGAGCCTGGAGGAGCGAGCCAGGCAGTGAGACTGTCTTGGGCCGGGACGCGTTGTTGCAGCGCACAGCTCCCAGCCAGGACTTCGCGCGCCCCTTCGCAAGCCCTGCCCCTGAACTCCAGCTCCTGCACAGTCCTCCCCACCGCAAGGCACAAGGCGTCGCGGGCGTGGATCGCGCACAGTGTCTAGGTCTTCTTGTCAGGACCGCAACCTCTCCTCTGGCCCTGATGGGCACCGTCAGCTCCAGGCGGCTGTGATGGCCGCTGCCACTGCTGCTGCTGCTCCTGGGCCCCGCAGGCGCCCGTGCGCAGGAGGACGACGACGGCGACTACGAGGAGCTGGTGCTAGCCTTGCGTTCCGAGGAGGACGGCCTGGCCGACGCGCTCCAGCACGGAGCCACCGCCACCTTCCACCGCTGCGCCAAGGTGAGGGCTTAGGGGTGGGAGGCCAGGCGAACCTGCAGCCGGGACGGTGAGGTGCTCTTTCCTCTCGGGCCTCAGTTTCCCCCCATGTAAGAGAGGGAGTGGAGTGCAGCTTTCCGAGGTCTCTCTGCTTGCCAAGATCTTTGGGACTGCAGGCAAGGCGGCGGGGGAGGACGGGTCGTGGTGGAGAGAGGGGACAGTCGGCTCTTTGGGGACGCGCTGGGGCGTGCGGCTGCGCTAATCAGTGGGAAGGTTCGCGGGTGTGGGAGACTGGGAGGCCGAGAGAG
>CAUYQU010022672.1:0-15038 GCA_963574635.1 Cheracebus regulus
TGGGGAGAAATGCCAGATATAGGTGAAGGGGAGGAAGGCAACAAATCACACTGCCACGTGTGTACCTATGCAACAATATTGCATGTTCTTCACATGTACCCCAAAACCTAAAATGCAATAAAAAATAAAATTAAAAAAATAGTCATATGCATTTTCTCCTTTGTTTTGTTAATATGATAGAAAAAAAAGAGAGATAAGAATTCACACCTGTCAGGTTCTGAAGTCCTGTTTGTCTTTATTCAACCATGTTGCCCCTCAAACCTACAAAGTTTGGGAAAACATCCCCCAGCCCTCCACTCTTCTCCCTTTCAGCTCCACTCCATGAGCAAGCTGGGCCCATTGTCCATGACTCATGGGCAGAAGTCGGAAACTACCTGAGAAGTCCTATAAAAAACAGTCTGGCTTTCTGTCTTCCTCATTACTGCGCCTGGGATAATTATACTGGCCCTTTGTCTGCGGAAACTGACATCAAAGGTCCTGACAAAGAGTATCTCTGGTGGGAACTATGATTATCCCTATTTTACGTCTGGAGAAACTGAGGAATGGATTCGTTAAATGGTTTGCCCAAGGTCAGCTGGTGAGTCAGGGAATTGAGTGTGCATCTGTTGGACTCCCATGCTACGTGCAAGCTCTTGCACCATAATTCTGCTCGTAGCTGCAAATACCTGCCATGTTCATTAGACTATTACCATTCCTGGGTAAAAATTAAGGGATTAAATCCAGCAAACCATAGCATCTGTATCATTCTGAGATCTGCAGGAAAGAAGTCTCTATTTCTGGGAACTAGGTCAGCAGTCTCAGTGTTTTGATTGAGCTTCTGGAGTAGGGCTCTTGGGAATAAAATTGCACCAACTCAAGAAACCCTCAGCTGTATCACCAGTGGCCATGCTCATCCCCTGGAGAAGTTCACCTTGCGGGTCATTTAGGAGCCTCACTTCATTTTGTCTTTGGTTCTCACTTGGGT
Organism: Cheracebus regulus; assembly: GCA_963574635.1. Taxonomy (NCBI): domain Eukaryota; kingdom Metazoa; phylum Chordata; class Mammalia; order Primates; family Pitheciidae; genus Cheracebus; species Cheracebus regulus. The sequence continues at coordinate 965 of CAUYQU010022672.1, forward strand.
TTTAAAGTACAGTGGTACATGATGATTCTATAATTGAGGAGAGTTTGGGATGTAGAGAAGCCACAAGGGATAATGCAGTTTCCTGGCTGGGGACAGTGGGGCCGTATTACCCCCTTGTCTGAATGAGTGAAGTGCTGCCAGAATGGTTTCAGGACACTGGAGGAAGAGTGGCCTCGAGATGGAAGCTCAGACTTTGAATTGAGGGACACAGTCAGCTTTAAACCAAAAACCCTGAATTTTCTGTCTTCCTGCTTCCAATCTCTGGCCACCTGGCAGTGAGGGAGACGTGGAGAGACCACGGATGCAGGTCACACAGGTCAGTGTCTTTGGCTGAGAGCAGGTGGTGAAGGGGCAAGGATGGAGGTGGATGAGCACACAGAAGATACTCAGTACATGACCTAACTTCCTGTGGCCCCATCTATAAGCCCCTCTCCCCTACAGTTTCTACACTCTAAGGGATGATGGCAAGAATTCATAGTGGAGTGAATTAGATAGATTTAGACTATGCATGTATCCTTAGACAAATTACTTGAGAATTACTATCTCAGGACCTCAGTTTTCTCCTCTGCAAAATGGGGATAAAAATAAATATCTCATAGGATAAGTGTGAAGTCCATAGGAGAAAATATATGTAAAATGTCCAAGGTGGTGGATGGCATGCAGAGTTCATTGATTACTTTACATTTGGCTTACTTACCCACCCCCACCCCCTTTTTCCATTACAAGCCATGCTACAGTGAATGTTTCTGTGCATGGATGTCCCCCTTGTATTGTAGATTTCATTGTATTGTGTATTGGGCTTTATTCTTAAGAGAGTTGTAGAACTGGACTCACTAGAAATATAGACGGGCATCTGCTTCATTGTACCCTCCCTCCATTTTCGTCTCCCATTTTGTAAGATAAGGATACCGCCTCATCAGAATTAGACATTTTGGTCAGCCTAAGTACACATCTGACTATGCTTTGGAATAGGGTAGGTTACAAAAATCTTAGTCTTTGCTCCTTGGCTATTGACTGGTTTTCCACAGGGAAAAGAACCCCAACCTGAGATTTTTGTTTGCTGGCTCCAGATTTAAGCGTATATGATTGCCTGTTTAAATTGGTCTGAGCTTTTACGCTACCTGTTCGTTTTTTCCATATAATAAACCATTTGACACTTCCACAGGCTCATGGTCTGTAGGTAGGCATTTTACATGATTACACTTGGTAAGAGCTAAGGTCAATGGTTTGCCCAAAGTAGCACAGTTGCTGAATTACAGTACTTAGTGTAGCACCCATTTCTTCTATTTCCCATGCACTGTGCTATGGCCATCATGTAAAACTGTCGAAAATTATTAACCTGTGCTTAATAAATGTAGGATTAAATGAGTGTATCCAGTACTAAAAAATCTGGCATAGACCTAACTTCAGGATGCACATAAATCATCCTGTAAACTGGCAATTCTTCCCTCTGAGGACCTGTTGTGTATGGAAAGTACATTTCATTAGACTCTCCAAAGCCCCATTTATTTAACAGCTTTCTTCCAATTTAATATCTTGCATCTAATGGCCCTGGTGCCATGATGATAGACATCATGAAAATGCAGAGCAATGGGAAGAGGTGGATAAATGCCCTGGTTTATATGGGATAAATTATGCATTAGAATTGCCCTTTCCCTATTTGCTTGTCAGTTCATTTCCTCACCTGATTCACCTCTTAAGCATTATTCCATCTTAAGACCACCTTTTATGGGGCAGAATGTTTGGATGGCTTGGTGCAGACTGGATTTTAGTAACAGGCTTATTTCTCCAAAAATAGCATTTTCTCCTTTAGAACGCTGTGCTTTGAGGAATCATTATCAACATGTAAATTGAAATTCCCAGAACCTAGGGCAAAGGTGATTAGAGCTTATGTAGAACTCAGTAAAGAAGACATTAAATTTATTCTAAAAAAATTGACTCAAATGTGCTTATCTATTCTACTCTCTCTCTCTTTGCTCCCCATCAGCCACCCCTCCCCGACATTCCTCTATCCTCTGCTCCATTTTTTTTTGAGATGGAATTTTGCTCTTGTTGCGCAGACTGCAGTGAAATGGCGTGATCTCAACTCACTGCAACCTCTGCCTCCCAAGTTCAAGCTATTCTCCTGCCTCAGCCTCCCAAGTAGCTAGGATCACAGGCGCCAGCGACCACACCCAGCTAATTTTTAATATTTTTAGTAGAGACAGGGTTTCACCATGTTGGCCAGGCTGGTCTTGAACTCCTGACTTCAGGTGATCCTCCCCTCTTGGGCTCCCAAAGTGTTGAGATCACAGGCATGAGCCACCATGCCTGGACCCATTTTTTATTATACCAAATTGTAAGCAAATGTAAAACTCCCTATTTTTATTTGATTATTTCTTCATAATTTTACCACCTACATATAATTCCCTAAATGATATAACATTTAGTTCTGTCTATTTGGGCTTTATTTTAACAGAATCATCCCACATATGTTTTTCTGTGACTTGCTTCTTTCTCTAGTCATTGTGTTTCAAAATTCATCCATATTAATGTGCATAGTTATATTCATTCCTTTTGAAGAGTGAAGCAGGGGTCACCAGATGTCATTCATCTGTTCTTGTGCTTGTCCACAGGGGTTCATTTGCAGGATCTGGGACGACACTGCTTGTAGGGGTGTTGGGGTAGGAAAGTCTATGGCAGCTCCAGACCTTACCTGCTTGGCTCAAGAACTCGCATATTAGAATCTAGTAGTATATCCACTGTACATGTTCACGTTTATTGTTCAGTGCGAAAGCATTCCCCAAATGGCTGTGCCAATGTATTTTCACACCAGCCATGTGTTAGAGGTCTCATTGCTCCACAATTTAACTGACACTTGGTGTTGTGCACCTTTAAAATTTTTGCCAGTCTGTCATGCATGAAATGGTAACTGTTTGTGAATTCAATATACATTTCCCTGATTCCAAAGAGGCTAAGCATTACATGTTTTTGGACCATTTGTGTATCTTCTCTGTGCAGTGCTTATTTATAACTTTTTCCCATTCTATTTGGTTGTCCTTTTTTAAAAAAATTGGTTTGTAGAAAATATTTATAAATGCTAGATACAAAGCCTTTATTGATTATGTTTAAAAAAAAAGTCTTCACTCAGCTGGAGGCTTTTCACTTTATTGTGTCTTTTGATGAAGAAAATCCTTAACTTCAATGTAGTGAAATTTGTCAATTTTTTCTTGTAAGGTTTGTACTTTTTAGCATTTTTTTAAAAAACATACTTCTATACCCCAAACCACGAATATTTCTCTTATGCTGCTTCTGATAGCTTGATAGTTTGGCTCTTCACCTTCAAATCATTCCACTTGAAGTTGATCTTTGGCTGGGATCAAATATCAGTGTAATACTTATTAAAAATTATTATTCCAGTGCAATTTGTTAAACAGTTATTTTTCCTCTGATTTGTAATGACCATTTTGTAAATAACAAAGTTTCCATTTTGGGTATATATTTGTTCATAGGCACTCTATTTTTTTCCATTTGTCTTTTTGTTAATTTCTGCACCAGCACCACACTGGCTTAATCCTTAAATCTCTATAACAAAAATTATTGATATCCTACTGGGGAAGTCCCATAACTTTGATTTACATACTCAGGAGCATCTTAGCTATTCTTGAACTTTTGTTCTTTTGTACAAATTTTAGAATCAGTTCCAATTTATCAAAACATGCTGTTAGGATTTTTGGCAAAATATCATTAAATTTATAGATCAATTTGGGTAACATTAGCATCTTTAAGATACTGTCTTAGAATATTATATAGCTTACCATTTATTTAGATTTCCTTTAACATCTTTCCATAAAGTTTTACAATATTGTTCATAAATGGTTTACACTTTTTGTTAATTATTGTGTGCATTATATTTAATAATGCCACTATGAATATATCTCTTTAGAATTATATTTTCTATCTCATTTTTACTGGGAAAAATTCATTTATATTTTCTGTCTTTCTGACTCTTTTTGTTTATAAATTCTGACCCAAACTTTAACCTTTCCACAATAAAAAAATTTAATTTTAGTATATGTAAATGCCAAATTTACATTTTTTGAGGATGAATACGATTTTTTTTTTTGATAAACCAAGATTTCCATTTTAAAGTTACAAGAATCAATCGAGTCTGATTCTTAAAGATCCATTAAACATGCTTTCTGGGAAAACTGCAAGAAGTATTTTGTGTAATATTAGGATATTTCATTAAAATATTTGTACAAGTATTGATTTTTTAAATTAATCTTTTCTTTTGAAATAATTGTAGATTAACATGGAATTGAAAAATAATACAGAAAGATCCCATGTACCCTCTAGTCACTTTCAATTAATCCTAACTTATTGCCAAACTATAGTACATTATCACAACCAGGATATTGATATCAATACAATCAAGGTAAGAAAGTTTTCACCACAGAAGTTTCCCTTATGTTGCTCTTTTATAGTCACACTCCATTCTCCTAACTCCCACCCACCCTTTCCATAACCCTTTCCCCTAACCCTTGCCATTTCCATAACCCCTAGCAACCACTGATTTTTCTCCATTTCTATAATTTTATCATTTCAAGAATGTTATGTAAAGAGAATTATACTTCATTTATAATATATTGTCTTAAGTATTTTCTGTACATACATTTAGAACCACATAAGACAATATTAAAAATGTTGCTTCGACTATCAAGCATAAATTAGAAAAATCAAAAGGGGAAGCAAAATATATTTACTTGTAATTTTCCTCTTTCTGTTGTTCTTTCTTCCAGATGTCTCAAGATCTCTTCTTTAATCATGTTCTTGCTGTTTAGAGAAATTCTTTTAGTCATTTTTTTAGGGTAGTTCTGTTGACAAAATAATTCTGCTTATTTTTCATCTCAGAATGTCTTGATTTCCCCCTCATTGCAGGAAAATATTTTTTTGGTTATAGAATTTTGAGTTTACAGGGTGTTTTTTTTTCCAGCACTTTAAAAATGTTATATCCCTTCATTCTGGCCTTCATGGTTTCTGATGATAAAAAGTCATTTTTTCTCAGTATTTTATTTGTCCTTAATTTTCAGAAGTTTAGCTATGATGAACCCTGCCATAGATTTCTTCGGGGTTTGTCCAGCTTGGGGTTTGCTCAGCTTTTTGAATCTATAAGTATATATCATCTTCTTTGCAGGGACTTGGATGTTGATTTATAATGTAATTGCTTTCTGATTTTATCATTTTCTTTTTTTCATGTGTATATTCTTTGTCATTTTTCTAATCCACTAACTGTTGGTTATTTTATTCTTTCAATATAAAAAGACTGAGGTTTGTAAATATTACTTTATATCATTTAGCTGTTATCCAATACACTTGGTGACTTGCTCTCAGTCATATGTTTATAGGTTTCTAGGGGGCTGGCTGATACAGGTTTATAAATATACCTCTGTATCAGCTGTAGCTGCAGAATATGCTGTTTAAGGAACTAATACAGATCATTCTGATTTGCACCTGTGTGAGTTGACTGGGTTTGGCTGATCTAGGTGGGATTCTGCTGTTCGTTTTTTTCCAAATTATAGATTAAGTTCAGGTCTATTCCATGTGTCGCTCAGTCTTTTAAGATCACAGAGTAGGATGTTTTTCTCATCATTATGACAGAAGTGTAAAAGGGCAAACCCCATTATACATATAAATATATTTAAGCCTTTACTCCAGTTATATCTGCTCATATACTGTGTTAGTCTGTTTTTGTATAGCTATAAAGGAATATCTAAGACAGGGTAATGTATAAAGAAAAGAGATTTTATTTTGGCTCACAATTCTGCAGACTGTACATGAAACGTAGTGCCAGCTATGCATCTGGTGAGGGTCTCAGGAAGCATCCATACATGGAAGAAAACAAACGGGGAGCCAGGGTATCACACAGCAAGAGGAGAAGTAAGAGAGAAAGGGGTAAAGTGCCACAGTTTTTAAACAACCAGATCTTGCCTGCAACACAGAGTGAGAACTAACTCATTATTATGTGGAGGGTACCAAGCCATTCGTGAGGGATTCACCGGAATGACCCAAACACCTCCCACCAAGCTCTGCCTCCAACACTGGAGATTACATTTCAACATGAGACTTGGTAGGGACAAACTTCCAAATTATATCATACACTATTGATTAAAACAAGTCACATCAGTGGGTGGGGCACTTATCACACCCATGGTAGGACTAGAAAAAGGGTGACTATTTCTGAACAATAAACCAAACTGTCACAAAGTCCAGGCACTGATTTGTTTGCCATCCTATTTTGTGGTTCAGTGCCATGTATTTTGCTGTTTCTCTCTCTCTCGCCCCGTGCACACACAGAGTGAGGACCATGTGAGCACACAGCGAGAAGGTGGCCCTCTGCACACCAGGAAGAGGCCCTTCACCACAGCTCAGCCATACTGGCACTCTGATATCAAATCTCCAGCCTCCAGAATGATGAGAAATAAACTTCCGTGGTTTAAGCCACCTAGTCTATAATATTCTGTTGTGGCAGCTGGAGCAGACCAGGCACTGATATATTTGGATTTATTTGAAAAATTTGATTATGTGCTTTCCATTTGTCCTGTCTTTTATGTTTCTTTTCATTTTTTTCTTTCTTGCCTTCATTGTGATTGATTTCGTTTATTTTTTTTTTCTTTTTCCGTTCTTTTCCCTCTCCTTATCTGGCAATTATATGTGTGTGACCATCACTATCATTTTAGTAGCTACCTACCTATTTTAACACACATACCATATTAACAAAGTTTAAATGTAGTATCTTTTCTGTACCCTTGAACAATATAAAAATACATAATATTTTAACTGATTATTTTCCATCTAACTCCCTTGCTATTGCTGCCCTGTGTTTTAATTCTATTGCATCAAGCTCTACTTCCCACAAGTTACCCTCTTTGTATATACAACTGCAGATTGAGCGTGGTTTTCTCTTAGCTGCTTGGTTATATTACTTCACTGTGCTAACTTACATGGTTTGACTTGGAACTTTTGACTTCATGATGGTGTACAAGTGATATGCATTCAGTAGAAAGCGTACTTTCAGTATTCAATAAATTACATACAACATTCAGCACTTTATTATACAATAAGCTTTGTGGTAGATTTTCCTCAACTGTAGGCAAATGTAACTGCTCTGAGCATGTTTAAAGGACGCTAAGCTAAGCCATGATGTTCAAAAAGTGAGGTGTATGAAATGTTTTTTAGCTTAAGATGGAGTCATTGGAACATACTCCCATTATAAGCTAAGAAGTATCTGTATGTCCTGAGTTCCCATTTTTTTGCTATTTAGAAGTTAGATGAGAATGCAATTTATTTTCACTTGTAAGCAGTCTTTCGTTGCTGACACAAATAACTATGCAAAAATAACTATATATTATTTTGTTGAATTTATGTTCTGTCTTTAATATATTTTTGTATTTGTCCTTGTATCTAATACTTATTCACTAAATTATGATCATACTAATATTTAATATGATTTATTTGCTACTTTTATTTAAAATTGTATCAAGAGCAAGTCTCATCTTATTAAATATTCTCTTGGTAAATATTTAGTCTTCTTTCTTCTTCTTTTTCCTTCTTCCTCTCCTCTTTCCTCTTCCTTCTCTTTTTTTTCTTCTTTGGATACTATATAAATAATAATGTGACAAACATTCCTATAGATAAATCTTTGTCTATGGCACTCCTGTTTCTATATTGTAGGATTTTAGGGGCAGAATCATTGGGTCAAACTACACAGATCTTTCAAGGCTTGTCATAGTGCTGAAAAGTGGCTTTCCAGAAAGACTAGTAAATGTGCATTCTGACCAACTGTGCATGAATTGCTTCATTGCATGACACCCAGGCCATCATAGAATGCTATTAATTTAAAAATCTTTTACAACTCGATAGTGAATAATGCTTTAGTCTGATCTAAAAATAATACTAATAACAATGCTTTGGTCTATATTTATGTTTATACAACTATGTATTGTTTGAACATTGGTTTGTTCAAAGGCTTATTTGTAATTTCAAGTTCCTCTTCTCTGAGTTGTTCTTTCAATCCTTTGGCAATTGTACTTTTTCAGTCTTATCAGTCTATATGTAAGCTTTTCTTTTTATGAATACTATTTTGTCTCATGCAGGTTTGTAGACTTAAAATCTGTCTATATCATGTATTAATTAGATCAATAATTTATCTAAACATTAACAACATTTCCTGAATATCTACCATATGCCAATTAAGGAATCTGCAGAAAATCTTAAATAGTAATTATTTTATTTTATGGATACCATTTCTTCAAACATTTCTTTCAGTGTGTTACAACTTTCCTGTTGTAGGGTATTATTTTTGTCTTAAAGCACATCATACTTACTAAACAAATGGCCTGGGAACTAATCTTGTGCATTAAGCTATGCATAATTTTAATAATAGGGTATATTGGATACATATTAAGTACAGTGCTTAGCATTTGGAATATATCACCTATTCATTAGAATACATTACCTATTTTATAGATGAGAAAATGAGACTCAGAAAGGTTTAGCATGTGCCCTAAGGCTACACAGGAGGTATGGCCTGGGACCCAGTTTTAGACCCACATTTATCTGCCTACAAGATCCATACTTTCCTTTTTGATGACACCACCTCTCAGCAGCAGTGAGTCCTTCTTGGACTTCTGTGCATGTCAAAATGCAACCAGGTCCTGTTCTCTGGAGCAAAAATTTAAAAAAATTGTTCCTCTTGGTCAAATAGTTCCATTAGCAGACGGTCCCATCAGGAGAGAGAGCTTTGGCACGGTTCCACAGTGGGCATCCTTCTCACAGCAATTCTTTTTATATCAGTTACTTCCTAATCCTCTTTTCCTCTAACGTGACGACGATTTCAAAGAGGTTTTGGGAGGTGAGAGAACAACAAAACCCCTGATCCACTGTGTAAACCCAAATCAAAAAATTACCTTGCTCTTACCATCCTCTCCTGAACAACTTGATTATCTCTTCTCTTGCATGATAAATATTGGCTGTCCAGATTGCATTTGGAGAAGATTCAGGTCTCGGGAATGTGAAAGATGGCACAGATGCAGGCACAGTTTCTTTTGTAGGCAGATGTCCCAGGGCCAGGAGTCAATTTGGGGGGACTATTCAAGGGTGTTTCATGTGCTGCCATTCTTTTCTTTTGTCCAGCTGCTTTTCCCCAATGGCTGGTAGGACGATGACTGTGAGTGGTAACCTTGACTTGCCTGAAATGAAAAGGTCATTGAAAGATCTGTCGTAACCAGTGTTATGCTCTGTCCTGCTCATTCATGCAGTGGGGGAGAAGCTGGAATCTCAACTAACAGTCTGATCAATGGAGACATTTGTGCCCCAGCTCTCACTGTGTCTTTCTTGTATGCCAAAAGCTTCAATGGCTCACTACTCCCAGTGGACAAAGCCCAAGTTCCTTAGCATAGCATAGAAAACCTTTCATTTCCTCTCTTTGTCTTTTGCTTCATTTCTGTTTGCATCCACAGTTGGCTTCTAGGTGCCACTCACTTTGAACTACACACTTGCTCTAAAGAGAAAGCAGCTTCATCTCCTTCCTCAACGTGATGATCTTTTCTTCCTTGCTGTAAAACCTTCTTACTGACCTTTTTCCCGACAGCCTACTTCTTCCCAGGCTGAGTGGTTTTCTCCCTACTTTGCATTATGTGTGACCTTGGCACTGCTGTTTACATCCCATCTTTCCTTCTAGTCTGTGGGCCTTAATCTCACTCATCTCCGGATTCCCTTTCACACAATAGGCACAAAATACATTGTTTCATTGACTAAATGGATGACTGATGTCAGACATTTGTAAAGTATTTAATTGATTTAATATTTTCTCTATTATCTAAATTTATGTTCATAATAAGCCCATAGGTGGGATTTTTTCCCTCATTTTGGAACTTAGAAAATTAAAGACTAGAGTGCAGCTGCGATACTCTAATATGGCAGATTGGTGACCAGAATGCAGTTTTTAAGTCTTAGGGACTCAAAGCCAGAACAGAGCGTAGTTGATTAAACATACAATGAGTGTTCTTACTGTAATGTGCTACATTGATTGACCCTGTTGAGTTCTTTGGTTGGTTTTGAATTATGCTTACATAGAGAAAAATTTGTACTTTAGGCTCTTTGCATGGATCCTCATTGCTCGCAGGAAAAGTTCTAACTCCTTAGCAAGGCATTCAAATTTCTGGCCCCACTATAGAATGTCAGCTTTACCTTTAGCCACTTAGCAGTCATATTGCAATACTCCTTTACCGTATACTAGGGTGGCAAACCTTTTCTGGTAAAAGCTAGATAGTTAATATTTTGGGTTTTGTGAGCTAGATGATCTTTCTTGCAACAACCCTGCAACTATGTTTTGAAAGCAGACATAGATATTACTTAAATTAATGGGTGTAGTTGTGATCTAATACAACTTTATTTATAAAAACAGTATACTGAATTTGGCTCAGGGTTATAGTTTACCAATGCCTGTTATAAATCATTCCTGAAAATATCATGGATTATTTCCTTTTTCCCTTTTCTCAGTTGCCCGTCCTTGTCTATGTTTCTCCCGTCTATCTCCTTTCCTTCCTATCTTTCTTTCATCTTTTTAATGTGTGTTCAACAGGTATCCATCCCTGTGAGTCATCCTTAAATCACTGCACCTGCCCCGCTGCTGGTTCTAAGCATCATACAAAGGGAAACTGCAGCAAGGAATCTCATTTTCATGGTCTTAGTTTGAAATCCTTTGCCCGAAACCAGTCTTCACACTGTTTTCCACTTTGTGTTTAATTGTCTTTCTGTTGTCCTGGCTTATTTTTCTACTAACAGCTTAGCCTCCTTCATCCTTTAGAATTGATGACTCTTCTCGCCTTCACAGTCATGATCCTGAGATCCCCTTTGTAGGGTCAGAGTTAGATCCCTCTGCTTCTGCTGCCTCAGGCCACCTCAGGTGAATCTCCTAGTTTTATCTGGTGCTGTGATGCCTTATTTGGTGCCATTTTTCATCATGTTCTAGGTAGCTTGTCTGCCTGATTGCCATGGCCTTGTCAGTTGAAATCAAACACTGCGTGCCTGATCCTGTGCCAAATTCCAAGAGGATGGAGGGGTTGACATAATCTATGCTCTTATTCTGTAGCCCAGTCTAGAAAAGAAATGATACAACTAGTTCTAATATCATACGAGAAGGGAACATCTCTGGGGAGCTCGATTTGAGAATTATGACTTCAAGAGGAGAGGATATGGTAAAATAGGGTTTCAGTTCTCACATCTGAGTTTTACTTCCTTGTTGAAAAATTTGCTACAGCTCCCTGTTGTTTCCTATGCCAATTCCAACTTCCCTCACCTCTTCTTCAACGTACTCAGTTTCCTCTCACTGGTTTACTAACCCATTGAATTGTACTTCTCATTAGTCCCCAATATAAACTTCTTCTCCAGGTACCTGAGTCATTTTAGTGTTCCTTGCATACAGCATGCCAGTTCCTACCTACATGCCCAACCCTCAGCACCATCATTTACCAACCGTGTCACCTTGAAAGGTCATATAACCCCCCTGAATTTTAAAAACTTAAAATACTTACTGAAATATCATGTCTAAAACTTTTTGCCTAGTTCTTGTCACTCAGTAAGTCCTAAATAAATACCTGTTTCTTCCTGCTCACATCTCCTTTCTTCCTTTCTACCTCTCTGAATCCTAACCACACTCCAAGACCAGTTTAACTTTTTCTTCCTTCCCGAAGGTTGCTCCAGTCAATTTAGCCAACACTGACTTTTGTCCTGTTCTTAAGAAGCTACTAAACAAAGGTTTAAAGCATAAAACACCTAATTCTTGACCATATTTTGTTGTGTATGTTATTTTATTGCTTCCTATTTAGACAGACTTGCTCTGTCTGTGGGTAACTATGTGATCTTGAAGTTACTTCATTTCTCTGAGCCTCTAATGCCTCATTGGTAAGATGAGACTAACACGCTTTCTGCTACCTAACATAGAATTCACCCTCTCTCAGTCATTTTCTATCATGTGTTAGAAAATGTTTTATATAGTGTGGTTACTTTTTTTTTGTCCATTGTCTTTCTGCTCCCACCAGCAAGTAATAATTGACATGAGACTGAAGATCTCATCTGGTGTGTTCAGTGCTATATCCCCAGTGCCTAGAAAGTGTTATTAAACATTAGTTGAATGAAAGATGATAAGTCACTTGCAGGTGGGTTTTGAAGATTAACTGAGATGTGATTACATGACTGGCCAGTACATGGTCGTTGATGTGATTTCAGTAAATGTGAATTTCTATAACACAACCACTGCTACCTTTTTCTGCCACCACCATTGCTACTGCTATTGCTACTATTGTAAGTCAGAGGAAACACTCTCTCCTTCTAAGGCAATGACGCAGATAAGAGGAAATCTACCTACAGTAGGACTGACCTCTTTGGAGCTGCCAGACTCTTGAGAGTGAGCTTTGTGGGCCTCTCAGTGAATATAAATCCTAATAAACAAATGCAAACACCAACAAATGATGTGATTAAACAGCATCTGGAAGCATAAGGAGAGTTAGAGAGATCATGATTTCATTCAGTGAGTTTCTACCTTCTTGCTTCTCTGTTTGTCATCACTCTGAGGCGAAATGACCGTTTGGATGTAAATCAGAATTGATTGCTCAGCACATTGACCAAAAGGTTAGATCCTCTTCTTATTCTACTAGTTAATACCATCTTTTTTTTTTTTTCCTTTTTGACTTATCACTCTGTAGCAATGAATCACAGTTGCTAAAAGTACATGTTGCAAATTCCTTTCATGTCCTTATTAATTCGTTGTTGACATAATTAATCAACTATTTCCCCCTAGCTTTTTATTGACTGATCTTGACTTTAGTTATTAATATGTAAGGTAGACAAAATACTCCCACTTGCTCAATGAAGAAACAGACACTTGCTGATCCTAAGGGCAGAGTGGTGGAGCTGGAATAATTCAAGCTTCAATTCTTACCTCCTTTCACTGTTTCACAGTTACCTTTCAACCAGATTTTCCCCTGAGATTTACCATCTCCAGCAAACACTCGACGAATGTCTACTACATGTCAGACACTGTGGTAGGTGCCTGGAGAAAAGAGAAAAGAATTAGATATCATGCCTGTTCATTCAACTATCCAGACTGGTTGCAGAGACAGAGAAGAACATAGAGTATGTCAACAGAATGCGACGTGTGCTGTAATAATAATGCATGCAAAGCGTTAAAGTTGCAAAGCAAAAAGAGTGATTTCCTGAGGCCAAAAAAACACCTTGGAGAAATTGTCACATATAAATGGTACATGGATAGGGGTTTTCCAGGTGGAGAAAGTGGGAGAGGCACACCAGGAAGCAGGAAGTGGAATTATAAGCAAGCCCAGGTATATGGTGAGTAATGTGCTGACCCGCTCATACTGGTGGGACACTGAAAAGCAGGCGTTGACACAGGAAGGTTGCCACAGTGGATGAGGACCAGGGCACAGACATATCACACTAAGAATGGGGACTTTATTTTTATTTATTTATTTATTTTTTGGTAAATATAGTCTTTAATTGGAACATATACGGAGGCAGAAATACATCTGTCCACTTTTCACAACGGAAAGATGGACAGTATAGTAACTTTATTGTCATGATATTTAAATCTATAGAAAAATTATCAAATAGGTTTGAATAAAGATGAAGTCATATCTCAAAGATAAAAAATAAACAGCAAATACATGATAAAGAAAACTTGACAAGGTACCATGGACAGAAATCTGGAGGAAAGATTTAGCTGGAAATTAGTAACAGTGCCACTGAGAAACCATCTCTTATATAAGGGCATGCCCTAATCCTATGGGGTTTTTTTTGTTTGTTTTTGTTTTAATTTTATTTTTTATTGCATTTTAGGCTTTGGGGTACATGTGAAGAACATGCAATATTGTTGCATAGGTACACACGTGGCAGTGTAATTTGTTGCCTTCCTCCCCTTCACCTATATCTGGCATTTCTCCCCATACTATCTCCCCCCAACTCCCCATCCCCCAATGTCCCTCCCCTATTTCCCCCAACATACCCCAGCGTATAGTGC
>CAUYQU010022673.1:0-10248 GCA_963574635.1 Cheracebus regulus
GCTACCTGACTTCAAACTATACTACAAGTTTACAGTAATCAAAACAGCATGGTACTGGTAGCAGTACAGAGATACAGACCAATAGAACAGAACAGAGGCATCAGAAATAACGCCACACATCTACAACCATCTGATCTTTGACAAACTGGACAAAAACAAGCAATGGGGAAAAAATTTCCTGTTTAATAAATGGTGTTGGGAAAACTGCCTATGTGCCGAAAGCTGAAACTGGATCGCTTCCTTACACCTTATATAAAAATTAACTCCAGATCAATTAAAGATTTAAACATAAGACCAACACCATAAAACTCCTAGAGGAAAAACTAGGCAATACCATTCAGGACATAGGAATGGGCAAGGACTTCATGACTAAAACACCAAAAGCAATGGCAACAAAAGCCAAAATAGACAAATGGGATCTAATCAAACTTAAGAGCTTCTTCAGAGCAAAAGAAGCAATCGTTAGGGTGAACTGGCAATGAACAGAATGGGAAAATATTTTTGCAAGCTACCCATCTGACAAAAAACTAGTATCCAGAATCTACAAAGAACTGAAACAAATTTACAAAATGAATAAATAAACAACCCCATCAAAAAGTGGGCAAAGGATATGAACAGACACTTCTCAAAAGAAGACATTTACGCAGCCAACAAACACATGAAAAAATGCTCATGATCACTAGTCATTAGAGAAATGCAAGTCAAAACCACATGGAGATACCATCTCACACTAGTTAGAATGGCATTCATTAAAAAATCTGGAGACAACTGATGCTGCAGAGGATATAGAGAAACAGGAATGCTTTCACACTGTTGGTGGGAGTATAAATTAGTTCAACCATTGTGGAAGACAGTGTGGTGATTCTTCAAGGACCTAGAAACAGAAATACCATTTGACCCATTAATCCCATTACTTGGTATATACCCCCAGAATTATAAATCATTCTATTATAAAGACACATGCACAGGTATGTTCATTGTGGCACTGTTTACAATAGCAAAGAGTTGGAACCAACCCAAATGCCCATCAATGATAGGCCAGATAAAGGAAATGTGGCACATATACACCATGGAATACTATGCAGCCATAAAAAAATGATGAGTTTATGTCTTTTGCAGGGACATGGATGAATCTGGAAACCATCATTCTCAGCAAACTGACACAAGAACAGAAAATCAAACGCCGCATGTTCTCGCTCATAGGTGGGTGTCGAACAATGAGAACCCATGGACACAAGGAGGGGAACATCATACACTGGGGTCTGTTGGGAGGTGGGGGACTAAAGGCAGGATAAAAGGGGGTGGGTAGATTGGGGAGGGATACCATTAGGAGAAATATCTAATGTAGGTGATGGGAGAATCAGGTGGCAATCCACCATGGCATGTGTGGACCTATGTAACAATCTTGTAAGATGTGCACATGTACCCCAGAACTTAAAGTATAATAATAATAATAATAAGATTGTAGTGATTTGTTCCTTGAATGATTAACGGAACCTGCCTTTAAGATTTCTTAGTTTGTGATTTTCTTTTTCTGAATACTTTAATATTAATATTTCTTTCATAAAGCATAATTTATTCTTGCATCAATTTTTGTAAGTGATATTTTTCTAGAAATTTCACCATGCATCTAAACTTTGAAATTTCATGGCATAATTTAAAACATGAAACAATTACTTTAATTAGCTGAATTTTTCATCTCTTTAATATAAAAGAAGCACAGAGTACTTTAATACGCAGGAACCCATCCTGACTTTCATGCTAGTACTGCCTAGCATTTTACTTCTGTCATATTTTTAATCACAATTTTTTTTTGCTACTGCTGAGTGACAAACCACACTAAAATATAGCGGCTTAAAACCAACATTTATTCAGCTTACTGTGGTTACAAAATTAACACTGGACTCAGTTGGTGGTTCTTGTCTCAGCCCATTTTTCCCCAAGAGTCTACAGTCAGTTTTGGGTCAGCTAGGTGTTTCTACACTGGATTTGTTAGACTATTGGCAGAGGTGCATTGATTCTTCTTTTGGTGTTCTCACATCCTCCAGCAGTCTACATTAAGATATGTTCACCTGGAGTTGAGTTCCAAAGAAAGAACAAGAGCACAAAGGCCTTTTGATGCCTAGGCTTCGAACTGGCGCATCACATATATTTGTATTTAAATTTTACCAATTATTTTTCTTTTTATTATACTTTAAGTTGTGGGTACATGTGCAGAACATTCAGGTTTGTTACATAGGTATACATGTGCCATGGTGGTTTGCCGCATTCATCTCCCCCATCATCTACATTAGATATTTCTCCTGTTATCCCTCCCCAATACCCCCATCCCCTACTATCTCTTCCCTATCTCCTCACCCCCATAGAGACCTCACCCAGTGTGTGATCTTCTCTCCCTGTGTCCATATGTTCTCATTGTTCAACACCCACTTATGAGTGAGAACATGTGGTGTTTGGTTTTCTGTTCTTGTGTCAGTTTGCTGAGAATGGTGGTTTCCAGCTTTATGTATGTCCTTGCAAAGAACATGAACCCATACCTTTGTATGGCTGCATAGTATTCCACGGTGTGTATGTGCCACATTTTCTTTACCCAGTCTATCATTGATGGGCATTTTGGTTGGTTCCAAATCTTCGCTATTGTGAACAGTGCTGCAATAAATATATGTGTGTATGTGTCTTCAAAACAGAATGTTTTATACTCCTTTGGATATATACTCAGTAATGGGATTGCTGGGTTAAATGGTATTTCTATTTCTAAGTCCTTGAGGAATCACC
This sequence comes from Cheracebus regulus, assembly GCA_963574635.1. Classification (NCBI taxonomy): domain Eukaryota; kingdom Metazoa; phylum Chordata; class Mammalia; order Primates; family Pitheciidae; genus Cheracebus; species Cheracebus regulus. The sequence continues at coordinate 2,776 of CAUYQU010022673.1, forward strand.
ACACTGTCCTCCACAAAGGTTGAACTAATTTACACTCCCATCAACAGCGTAAAAGTGTTCCTATTTCTCCACATCCTCTCCAGAATCTGTTGTCTCCTGATTTTTTAATGACTGACATTCTAATTGGCATGAGATGGTATCTCAATGTAGTTTTGATTTACATTTCCCTAATGACCAGTGGTGATGAGCTTTTTTCATGTTTGTTGACTGCATAAATGTCTTCTTTTGAAAAGTGTCTGTTCCTATCCTTTGCCCACTTTGTGATGGGGTTGTGTTTTTTTTTTTTTTTTTTTGTAAATCTGTTTTAGTTCTTTGTAGATTCTGGTTATTAGCACTTTGTCAGATGGGTAGATTGCAAAGATTTCTTCCCATTCTGTTGGTTGCCAGTTCACTCTAATGATGGTTTCTTTTGCTGTACAGAAGCTCTGCAGTTTAATTAGATGACATTTGTCTATTTTGGTTTTTGTTGCCAAAAATGCTTTTGGTGTTTTAGTCATGAAGTCCTTGCCTATGCCTATGTCCTGAATGGTTTTGCCTAGGTTTTCTTCTAGGGTTTTTAGGGTGTTAGGTCTTATGTTTAAGTCTTTAATCCATCTTGAGTTAATTTTTTATGTATATAACTAATCAATTATTATTTGCAGTTTTAAATTGGCTATAATTACATACAATGGGTTTTTAATCAAATATTAGAAATATATCTTTCACAAATCTCACACAAATTTGAAGAGCATTTCCTTATGCTGTATAAATATAAAGGAGTTCAGATTTTGTTACTGATTTTGTATTTTTCATTACACCTAGTTTTCTTCTTATTCTATCTTGATTTCTTCTGTGTTCATGAGCTTCTGAACCAATACTATCTAAAAGGTCTCAATTAATTTAGAAATCTATTTTGCGGAGGTTAAAAATGCACCCATGACACAGCTTCAGGAGGTCCTGACGATGTGTGCCCAATATGTTCAGGCTGCAGTTTGGTTTTACACATTTTAGGAAAACATGAGATATCAATCAATATACACTGGTTTGATCTGGAAAGGTGGAATAACTGGAATTGGGGGGCTTCTGGGTCATAGGTAGATAAAAAATGATCACATTCATTTAGGGTTTGATCAGTCTTTCACTGAATACACAATTTACCTGTGAGAGCTTGCAGAGGAATAGTTACATTATGTCTTAGAGTCACTCAGTGACTCTGCATTTTATTTTTATTTTTACTTGCATTTTAGGTTTTGGGGTACATGTGAATAACATGCAAGATTGTTGCACAGGTACACACATAGCAACGTGATTTGCTGCCTTCCTACCCTTCACCTATATCTGGCATATCTCGCCATGCTATCTCTCCCCAACTCCCCACCCCCCGCTGTCCCTCCCCTATTTCCCCCCGACAGACCCCAGTGTGTGATGCTCCCCTCCCTGTGTCCATATGTTCTAATTGTTCAACACCCACCTATGAGTGAGAACATGTGGTGCTTGATTTTATGTTCCTGTGTCAGTTTGCTGAGAATGATGGTTTCCAGGTGCATCCATGTTCCTACAAAGGACACAAACTCATCGTTTTTTATGGCTGCATAATATTCCATGGTGTATTTGTGCCACATTTTCCCTGTCCAGTCTATCATTGATGGGCATTTGGGTTGGTTCCAGGTCTTTGCTATTGTAAACTGTGCTGTAATGAACATTTGTGTGCATGTGTCCTTACAGTAGTATGATTTATAATCCTTTGCATGTATACCCAGTAATGGGATTGCTAGGTCAAATGGAATTTCTATTTTTAGGTCCTTGAGGAATCACCACACTGTCTTCCACAATGGTTGAACTAATTTACACTCCCACCAACAGTGTAAAAGTGTTCCTATTTCTCCACATCCTCTCAAGCATCTGTTGTCTCCATATATTTTAATGATCACCGTTCTAACTGGTGTGAGATGGTATCTCAATGTAGTTTTGACTTGCATTTCTCTAATGACCAGTGATGATGAGCAGTTTTTCATATGTTTGTTGGTCTCATGTATGTCTTCTTTTGTAAAGTGTATGTTCATATCCTATGCTCACTTTTGAATGGGCTTGTTTTTTTCCTGTAAATCTGTTTCAGTTCTTTGTAGATTCTGGATATCAGCCCTTTGTCAGATGGGTAGATTGCAAAAATTTTTTCCCATTCTGTTGGTTGTTGATTCACTTTAATGACTGTTTCTTTTGCTGTGCAGAAGCTGTGGTGTTTGATTAGGTCCCATTTGTCTATTTTGGCTTTTGTTGCCAATGCTTTCCGTGTTTTGGTCATGAAGTCCCTGCCTATGCCTATGTCCTGAATGGTTTTGCCTAGATTTTCTTGTAGGGTTTTTATGGTGTTAGGTCTTATGTTTAAGTCTTTAATCCATCTGGAGTTAATTTTAGTGTAAGGTGTCAGGAAGGGGTCCTGTTTCTGCTTTCTGCACATGGCTATCCAGCATCTGGAGTTAATTTTAGTGTACGGTGTTAAGAAGGGGTCCAGTTTCTGTTTTCTGCACACGGCTAGCCAATTTTCCCAACACCATTTATTAAACAGGGAATCCTTTCCCCATTGCTTGTTTTTGTCTGGTTTGTCAAAGATCAGATGGTTGTAGATGTGTGGTGTTGCCTCCAAGGCCTCTACTCTGTTCCATTGGTCTGTATCTCTTTTGGTACCAGTACTGTGCTGTTTTGATTACTGTAGCCTTGTAGTGTAGTTTGAAGTCAGGTAGTATGATGCCTCCAGTTTTTTTCTTTTTGTTTACCATTGTCTTGGCTATGTGGGCTGTTATCCATCATGATCAAGTAGGCTTCATCCTGGGGATGCAAGGCTGGTTCAACATACGCAAGTCTATAAATGTAATCCACCATATAAACAGAACCAAAGACAAAAACCACATGATTGTCTCAATAGATGCAGAGAAGGCCTTCAACAAAATTCAACAGCCCTTTATGCTAAAAATTCTCAATAAACTAGGTATCAATGGAACGTATTTCAAAATAATAAAAGCTATTTATAACAAACCCACAGCCAATATCAAACTGAATGGGCAAAAACTGCAAGCGTTCCCTTTGAAATCTGGCACTAGACAAGGATGTCCTCTGTCACCACTCCTATTCAATATAGCATTGGAAGTTCTAGCCAGAGCAATCAAGAAAAAGAAATAAAGGGTATTCATTTACTAAAAGAGGAAGTCAAACTGTCTCTATTTGCAAACGACATGATTGTATACTTAGAAGACCCCCTTGTCTCAGACGAAAATCTCCTTAAACTGATAAGCCACTTCAGCAAAGTCTCAGGATACAAAATCAATGTGCAGAAATCACAAGCTTTCCTATACACCAATAACACACTAAAAGAGGATTGTTTTTTCTATTTCTGTGAAAAATGTCAATAGTATTTTGAGAACTGTTGCACTGAATCTGTGGATCACTCAATAATGTGGATTTTAACAATATTAATTCTCCCAGTTTATGAACACAGGTTATCTCTCCATTTATTAGCTTAATTGCTTTGATCAATACTTTATAGCTGTCAGTGTACAAATCTGTCACCTCCTTAGTGAAATTTATTCCTAAGTTTTTTTTGTAGCTATTGCAAATGTGATTTTAAAAATATTTTTTAAATATTATAAGTTGGCCGGGTGCGGTGGCTCACGCCTGTTATCCCAGCACTTTGGGAGGCTAAGGCAGGCGGATCACGAGGTCAAGAGATTGAGACCATCCTTGCCAACATGGTGAAACCCCGTCTCTACTAAAAATACAAAAATATGGCCAGGCATGGTGGCACGTGCCTGTAGTCCCAGCTACTTGGGAGGCTGAGGTGGAAGAATCGCTTGAACCCAGGAGGTGGAGGTTGCAGTGAGTTGAGATTGCACCACTGCACTCTAGCCTGGCGACAGAGCAGGACTCTGTCTCAAAAAAAAAAATTATAAGTTTATAGAAATGCTACTGAGTTTTGCATGTTGGTTTTGCATCTTGCAACTTTACTGAATTTATTAGTTCTACCAAACTCTCCTGGGCTAGTAATGTATAAAGTAAAATTACTGGGTCAAAAGACAAAATATTTGGATTAGTCTTTTATGATTATTTGAGTTTGAGTTATTTTAAGCTATATGACTATAGATTTTAAATAACAGTGATTTAATTGCATTTTTAATTAACAAAACAGGTAATACTAAGATAACCTAATAATGAAATCAGTGTGTACGTAAGCATTTAAAACACAGAAAATGCTGAAATAACATACCAGACTTACAGAATAAGTTAATTTAAGCTTGAAATACTAATTAAGTAAATATTAATATGTGAAGATGAAACAGAATAATTTAACTTAGATGAAATTTCGGGTTTACCTAATTTGACTCATATTTTTTAAATGCATTCTCTGAATTTTAAGATCTTTTAACAACTGAAAAGAAACATCAGATTTTATTGGCAGAATATTTTGCTTAATGCTAAACTACATAAAATGTACCTTTGCTTGAGGCATTCTTTTATTTTTTATAAGCCTTTGGCATGCAATGTACTTTCACTGATATAAAAATAAAAACAGCAAATAGGAAAGTATAAGGCAACAGTAGCAATATTGTTTTGCAAACTCTCCCCTGAGCTCTAATTAATCTGGTTGATTTAGCCTAGAAGGATCATTATATTGTATGCAATATTTTTATTGAAAAATATTTAACAAGCTCAAGCTAAAATAACACTGAAGGGCCAAGAATATGAGGATGCACAATTTCCTATCACAGGGATATGACCTAATTTTTAAATCTATTTTGTATAAGACAGAAATGTCAAATTATTTAAACCCATTGTAATAATGCTTTTAGTTATGAGACTCATAAAAAGCATATGGTTAGGAGAGCTTGTGTAAACTGTTCTATTTAAAATATTTCAAATCCAATGGAAGCTACTCTAAAAAAATCCTATTCAGTACTGGCATAAGTAAAATTAAACTAATGCTTAAATATTCCTGATAGATAAATTCCATTGCTAAACAATTTGGCAATATATGTCAAGAGTCTTGACAGTGTTTTACTCTTTGACTCAGTAGTTAGGAATTTATACAAGGGGAAAAACATAAGCTATGTAAATGTGTGTATAGAAGATATTTATTACAGAATTATTTATAATAGTGATCAGCACAACATGATTTAAATGTCAAACACTAGAAATATACTTAAATGAATTATGGTAAGTGCATTGTTGGAATACTATATCTCCATAAATGTTGCTTTTCAACATACAGTAATGTATAGGAGAAAACTCACAATGTAATTTAAGATTAAAAAAAACACAAAAATATATGTCTCTTTATCTACATTATATAAGCATACCCAAAAGGCACACAGGAAAAGAGAACACATCAAAATTATGTTAACAATGTGATCCATCTCTGGATTGGATATTTGGGGTAATGCACATTTTCTTCATAAAATCTCATTATTGATGTGTCAGCAAAGTCAAAGACAGATGTTCTTGTATGCTGGGACAACGATCAACTTGAGAACCTGATTATATTTGTAGACTAGTGCTGTCTAATAGAAATTAATGTAAGCCATATATGTGATTTTAGATTTTCTAGCAGTCACAAAAACAGAAAAAGAAAACAGGATAAATTAATTGTAATAATGTATTTTATTCATCCAATGTGTCTAAATATTATCATGTCTAAATCTAAGTTTTTTAAATGATGAGGAAGATATCTGGCACTCTTTCTTATTTTCATACGGAGTCTTTTACTTTCTACGGACAGTATTTCTCAATTAAGACTAACCACATTCCAGGGCTCAGTAGCCACATGTGGGCAGCAACTACCATGTTGGACAGCACAGCTCTAGGACCTCCCTGGAATACACACATCATCCATCCTACCTCAGAGGGCTGTTGTCTGGGACTCCAGAACAACAATCAACAGTTTCCCAGTGTCTCACAGTCAGAGAATGTCTTGGATAGTTGATAATAAATGTGTAGCCTATAGTTTAGGTACTAGAAATCACTGGGGAAAAGGATGGCTAGTATTTTCCCGTGCCCTTTTAAAAAAATTTTGGCTGCCAAATGTTTAGAAATAAAAATATTTTTTTAACATGTTTGCACAAGGTGTAAAAATAGAGGTAGGTTGGTCAATCTTAGACGTTCACTCATCAACTGGATTCTCAGAGGGTTAACCCAAATGGTGTTTCAGAGATGTTTAACAACTGCCATACCGGTTTTGAAAGATATTTACAAGCTGGCCAGTTCCTCAATCCTACAATTACAAAAGCAACATATAAGCTAAAAACTGATTCAATTTATCTCATGATTAGGTTGGTGAAAGCTGTTTTTTGTTTAATTGAAAAAAGATGAATTTTCATACCCTCTTGGCAATCTATGACATGAGGGATTCTGATATTACTGATTAATTCCATTTTGACTCTCATGTTTTAACTTATGAACATCATACCTCTTATAATTGGCCATATTCTCTCTGCTGTGCAGCAAAAAACAATGAGTCCTGAGCTTTGACTCACCTTTACCAGCTGTGCAGAACCTCGTGGTACAATTTTGTGTATTGGTTCCACTGATGACTTCATTTTACCCTTTTACTGTTGTTTAATTTAATCTCTGCCCTGATTTTATATTATTTGTGTTTTATGGCAGCTCCCTCAAATACTTTCTGGAATGAGTCAGTTTTTAATTACTTAATTGATGCCATTTTAGTATCATCCAAAAAGTAAAATTGTGGACACCTATTAAGCATGCTGAATTATAGTTCATAAAATTCATTTCAGAGAAGTGGCTAACTTACCCATTTAATCATGCAAATTTAAAGTAATGGATTAGAGGCAACCTATAGGAGGAAACATTTGCAAACCATATACACGATAAGGAGAGAATATCAACATATATGTTAATTTGATACTACTACTCCCACAACTTAGCAGAAAAAAACACAGATAACCAGAATAAGAAAATGGACAGATAGCCTGAATAGATATTTATCTAAAGAAAACATTGCCAATGTGGTCCATGTAATCCCAGCACTTTGGGATGCCAAGGAGGTGCAGCTCCCGAGGTCAGGAGTTTGAGACCAGCCTGGCCCACATGGCAAAACTGCATCTCTACTAAAAATACAAAAAATTAGCTGGGCATAGTGGTGAGCACCTGTAGTCCCAGCTACTTGGGAGGCTGAGGCAGAGAATTGTTTGAACCTGGGAGGTGGAAGTTGTAGTGAGCCAAGATCACGCCATTGCACTCCAGCCTGACTCCATCTCAAAAAAAAAAAAAAAAAAAAAAAAAAAAAAATAACCAGGCATGGTGGCAGGGCCCAGTATTCCCATCGACGTGGGAGGCTAAAGCAGGAGAATTGCTTGAACCTGGGAGGTGGAGGTTGCAGTGAGCGGAGATCATGCCACGGCACCCTAGCCTAGGCAACGGAGCAAGACTCCATCTCAAAAAAAGAAAAAAAGATACACTCAGAGGTAAATGTAGCAGGCTGGCGGC